>JAKTWU010000225.1:0-18844 GCA_030582435.1 Taiozyma onychis
ACCCCGGTCTGCTCGGTGAAAGCGAACCGTGCTAGCCGTTACACTATATCGGATTTTTTGGATATTCATCAACAAGTGGTTTGGTAGATCATCCACTGAACTTTACATAAATCCAGCGACTTTTTTTTGAACATACCTAACTCATCGAGTAAGAATGGAGGATTTAATGGGATCGATCTAGAACTACAACTGTTGGGGAAGAGAGCAAAAAGACTATATGAACTCTTCTATCTGGACACATGGTACCATAGGAATATTAGAGAAAGATTACAATGGTTGGCGATTCAAATTACAAATGTGACAGAATGCCACCCTAATGAAATGAATGGAAGAGACACAAGTTGGTTGAGGCTAATGGAAAGAGACTACCTAGAGGCACACAAGGAGCATGAGGTAAAAGGATTCCATTGGGAAGGTTTGCTAAATGGAGCCTTTATCTACTACTTCAACTTCACCCTGAAGAAACACTGGATATTCAAATCAAAAATCAAGGAAGCCAAGTTGGAAGCACTAAATCAAGACAAAATCTACAATTTTAAAGAGATATTCGAGATTGTGGGAAAACTGAAAATCCCACCAGATGTGAAAAGATTCAAGGTATTTAAACTAAAGTTCAATCTAGAGTTTTACTTCAATCAATCCTTCATAAAGCACTTGGAAGCCTGGAATACGGTGATACAAGAAAATGTTTTCAACCAACAGACAAGAGAAGATCAAGGGAAAGGAACGGCTAAGGAAGCAGATAAAAGCGTACCAGAACTAGTATTTTTCAAGAAGACTAAGGGAAGAATTGTGGAAGATCACATCGAAAACTACACACAAGATGAGAAAGGGGAGTGGAAGAACAGCCTACAAGGAGTCACAGATCTGGAAGACAAAGCAGTCGATACAGGATGGTCATTCAAAGGAATCAGCAAGAAAATGATGAACCACAAAGGTCCCAAGGTAAGAACTCCGTTATGGGAAAGAAACAACCCAGAGCTACGTCAAGAAGAAGAAGATGAAGGTAGAAAAGAGAGATACAGAGAATGGTGGTTGGTGCTGCACGAATTACAGAGGTCTAAACCTGGGTACCTACAACATTTACACTATTTCAACCTGGGATGGATTGAACACCGTTACATCCGAGAAAATGACGGGACAGTCTGCTATGGTTGTCGAAGAAAACAAGAGAGCAACGCCCATGTCTTTCAGGAATGTGACTTCTCAAGAGAACTGTGGAACGAAGGGTTCAAGGAAATTCAAAACGAACCATTCACACTGCAGCAAATGACTACGCCACAATGCGTAAATGAAAATGATGCTAGACTTTTGAGAAAGATGTCTGAGTGGATTGGCTTCCTGTTGAGAGCTCGAAGTTTGGAGAGAACTAACAATGAACTCGAAGATCAAATGAAGCTAACTCAAGCACAGATGAAACATGCTAGAGCGCAAGAACTAAAGAATATACAGAGACAATACAGATACAATCACAGGGAACCTGAAGTTGCTGGGTGACCAAAGGAGTGCTGGCAATGGCGAGGGAGGTGCTGTTGATTTTGGAAGAGACAAATGTCTAAGGAGAATCTGATATTATATTAAACCAAAAAAAAAAGAAAAAAAAAAGAAGAGGTATGAGGAAAAGGAAAAGAAGTAGGAGATAAAGGAGATGAAGAAGTTAAACCAAAAATTAAGCATATACTAGAGAAGTATATGGCGAAGATGTATTTAAAATTATAAATAAAGAACTTTGTATTTGGGCAGAAAAAAAAAAGAGACATATCCTTGAACAGAACCCTAGTTGAAGATCTCTTACAGGGAAAAAGTCGGTGGCATCGCACACATGAACCAACCACTCATCAACACCGATCGCAACTGATAACTTAATTAAGCGAAGAACTGAAGTTAGAAAAACTCATGATCGTACAAGTTATATACATCAAACAGGCCAAAATCCGGAGCAAGTTGACGGAACAGTTCCACTTCGTCAACCTATTGGTTAAAACATTCAAACCAAGCTCACCAAATGGACATCAAATGATTTAGTGTACAAAGTAATGCTGCTGCTTAGGCTGATTTCATTTTGTATCTTTCCAGATATTTGAATACATCCATCCAATGCAAAAAAAAAAAAAAAAAAGAGAGAAAGATGGACACAACCTGAGGACGGAATGACTTTAAACGACCGATTACAGACCCAAAGAACTCTACCAGGTGGTTCCTTGCATCGGCCAAAACCTTCAATCGTTTCCAATGAACCATTTTCAGCCCAAAGTGACCAATTTAGATATGAATCAATGATTAAAGCTCGTCAAGGTTCGCTAGATGATCTGCAAGAAAAAATAACCAAAAAGCATGATAAAGGGCAGCAAAGGACATCCCCTGATAGCTCTAGAGTTAAGCAGCAAGGACAAGATACCGTTATTCATTCGAAACGATCAACTGAACCATTTTCAATACCAAAAGGGTTAACATTGCCAAACTCCAAATCGGAAAGAAAATTTGCAGTTAAGAAGGGTAACTCAAGTCCCAACGTCGCTGGCAAAGCTAACATGGAGACCGGTACAACTAACCCCTTGGGAGAACCAGCTGTGATACTTAAAATTCCACCAAGTTTAGTACAGAAGTTTTATGATATTATGGAGTCAAGGCCTGAGAATGAAATTGAAATGAAGATCCAAGTCCTTGGGACCATTAAAGTGTCCGAACCGGATCCAAATATGCAAGATAAGGCAAGTCAAGCTCTCAGAACAAAGATCTACTCCAAGCAAGAAATCAGTTTGGACCAAAAGTCTGAGGAAGAGCTAAAAGAATACGATCTGGAAAAAGAATTTTATCCAATCTCCATGGAAGAAATCGCCATTGGGATCACTTCAATGGCAGAAAGAGAAGCTGACATGATGAGAGAAGAAGCATTAAAGGAAAATAAGGTGGATTTGAAGGGTATCCCAACCTCAGATAAAAGATTCCATGAATACTGGGCAAAAGAATTACTAGGCATAAGTGTTAGACCAACTCGTAGCAGTCTATACTACACAATTACAAATTTCATTGGGTTTGTTGACAAAGACCATGATAGGGTGCTAAGACAGGAGTATCAGCTAATTGAGAAGACTAAGTCACAGAACAATGGTGAGGGATTACTAGAATTCGCGCAGTTCCATTACAAGAAAGTGGAACAGATCACCAAAAAATGGCTAAAAGCCCATAGTTCCTTTGAAATGGAAAAAGGTGGTACCAAGCTGACAATCTCATTGACGGATACTACAGCAGAATTCCACAACCTGACAGCTTTGAACAAAGAGGACATAATGAACTCCAGCTACAACAAGACATCAACGCACTTGATTATGACACAAGTAGACTACAATACCAACAGATTCAAATTCGCTTATAGGGTTATACATTATTTGGAACAAATTAATGGTTGGAGGGCCATTGAAGTCGTGCCATCCAAAACAAAGGTTCCAACAACCCGTATTAAAACTTTTCATGCAATCTTCATATCAAAGGCTGGTACGAATCCACAGCGTCCTTTGGATCTAGGAGATAATATTAATTTTGGAGTGCAGATTCTCGACACAGGTTACCAGAGATGTTCAATCTGCGACAAATTGGGTCACCAGAGGCAATCCTGTAGGCAACCATGCTCAAGATGTGGATACCGTGGACATCGTGCAGATGAATGCAAAACAAAATTGTCCAATGTGAAATGGAACAGAAGTTTGAACTCTCAAAGTCAGAGAGCCAGAAGAGGCCATATCGGCGTCTGAAGTTGAAGACAAGACGGGTCGCGCATATCAAGGCAACGAGTACGTACCAAATTTGAAGACAAGGAAAACTCTAGAAGCAGAAGCTAATGAGTGGCGGGAGCATGAATGTCACATTGTTAATTAACAATGAAGAGTTCAAGAGACAAGAGTTGCATAAAGTGAATGGAATCAGAGGATTGCATCTGATAAGGTTGATTCATGGTATTCAAGTTAATCAATGATTATAACATTAAAGTTTACACCTCATAATCTAATAATAGTAAAGCAATCATCAGTGCACTATCACGACTTTTAGCACATAATTGATACGCGTACGTAGCACTCACCAGTTGCACCATGTCTGTTGGTAGGTGCACTCCCAACTTACCTTTTTAGTCTGACACATGCCACAAATATTTTTAATAATTCCACGAAATGAGAGGAGAGCAACTAAAGTTTTTCGGAACTATTTGTTCCAGATCCATTTCTGTTTCTATTTCCTTTATTGTCACCTCGTATAGGCCTTTACCACCACGTAACCAACAAAAACCCCTAATTCCCACTGTGAAAGTCCCAAAAGGGAAGTAATAGACGCTTCTCCAACTACAAAGTTGGGGTTTCTTTCGCGAAAATTACCCAAAACGCGCTCTTTGTGTGCTTCCCCTCCCTTGCTATATCGCTCAAGTCTAGAATTTTTGGGCTTCGTTTAACGATAAGAGACATTGCACAATTGTGGGATTATATAACGAGCGGTAAAACCACTTTGCAGTTGAGATATATAAAGAGCGCAATTTCTCCTGTTTGATTTGCCACAATCATACAGCTCCTCCAAACACGATCCATACTCCCACTCCCAATAGCTATTACCCGTTCTCTTACTCTCATAGACGATACATAAAAAACACAACTTCTGATCCCAACGTCCAACATGTTACACAAAGATGAATACTTCCAATTTGAATTTAGTGACTATATAAACACAAGATTCAACCATTCCAACTTCCATGAAGCTTCCACTTTCGGTGTTGTCCATATCCCACTGCAAGATCGACTAGACACTGAAGCTAAGTCCTCTCCTGTCACTTTCAACTCCCAAGACCGTACTGCTTCAAAGGTCAAACAAGACCAATCCTGGTTGTTAAGTTTACTCGTTGGTGCCTGAACTACTATGTCTTACGAGGCTTTTGACAATGCCAATGCCGCATCTGGTACCTACACTAATCCAGAGGATGAGAAACAGTCTTATCAGTTTAGACTTGCTGATTTTATAGAGACAGTCAGTTCTGATGATTCATTTGCTGAACTTGGGTTGAAGTTATTCTATGGTGGCTTTACAATGGTGCTTAATACAATCATTGCTCCTGACACCGTTTCTGCTTGTTTTGTTTGGTTGGTTTTAGGTATTTTCTTTGATTTTCTAAGAAGGTGGTATGGTTTGCCCTGCTGGTACATGGTTACCACTTTCATTATTGGTTTAGCTATTTCATTGACTGGCGGTTTTGTCTATGCGAGCTTCTTGTTGAATGCACTTCAAACATCACAATTCAGAGAAGCTTTGACATTGGCTGAACAACAGTTGGTATCTACTGCTTGTTCTACAGAGATTTACATTCATGTCATGTATGCCACTGTCTATTCATCATTGTTGGTTTACTCTTATTGCACAAGACACTGTGCCAAAGCCCAATGTGACGGTATTCAATTGGTTTGATAACTCGTTGAATGATTATAGGTTAATAAAATCGAGTGTAATGTGGCGTTATATGCTATTGGTGTTGAGAAGACTTATGTAGATTATTTTATGTTGCCTTTTGATTCTTCCAATCGCTATTAATGTCTAAACTTTCATCTGTTATTTGACAGTTTAGACTTCGATACATAACATTCAACGTACATGTAAAAGCAGTTATTAGTCATGAAATTCGTTATACTCTAATGTATTTTGGTAGTTTATATTAAAATCAAAAACACCAAGGATACTTTGGAGCCAGCCAAAGTATTGAACTAGAAAAGCTGTGAATTTATTGTTCAGCATTTTCGAAACTGAAGATTTCATCAGGCTTAAAATTCAAACAACTGTTCTTTTCAATGAATTGTAAACCTTCTTTGATTTGTCTTCCTATTTCATCGTCAGTGAGGCTATTTGATCTTGAAGTTTCTTCATAATAGCTGTTCAATCTTGTGTCAAAGTCAATATATTGTAAGTTACTAATGGATTTGCTTATCAAATCGATTGTTATATTGTTCAGTATAAAGTCAATTGATTCACCATAATTAGCTAAGTGAAGAGCTTCTTCGGTATCCTCAATTGACTCTTTGTTGGTCTCTGAATCTGAATAGTCTGACATTAATGATGGGGCGATGGAGGTCAAAGACGAGGATCTTGAGACGTGGATGTCATGGGGGTTGACTGATGTCGTAAATGTCGTTGGTGCTGCTAAGGAAAGTCTGGTGGCTCTTTGGAGTTGGGAAGATGGTGTAAAGTTTGGTTTTATGGTCTTTGGAGATGATACCGCAACAGGAGTTGACGTTGCTGACTTTTGTTTCTTTGGTGATGGGAGTTCGATTTGTTTGAGGTCAATTTGAAAGACAGTATCTAATAGATCAAGTTTCTCAGTCTTGCTCTCTTGCTCCCTCTCTTGTTTGATCTTTGCCTTCACATCCTCACCGGTGAACTTGTTCTTGTCGTCGTATTGGAATTGGAAGAAACGGATGTTGGCTGGGAACTCACAAGTGATACCTCTCTTATCACAACTGTGACATGAAGGTCTCTTCCCATCACACTTCTTCTTCTTCTGACGGCATTGCAAACACCCTGTTTGGGTTCTGGCAAATTTCTTCGAATGCTTCACCGTCTTCTTGACACTGGAAGGTGTCCTTTTAGATTGTTGGGAATTTGTTGTTACCATTATCCGTGTAGTAATGATAGTTGAGACAGGGATGGTGGATCCAAACGTAACGACGATACCCAAGGTACCAAGTGTGTGGTACCGGGAAGGTAATGGATATGTCCCGGTTTATATATATGCATAGGAGCTGTTTAATTGCAGTCATTGATCACATCGAAGCTGCGATAGTCAGGCTGCAGATCAGAGTTGATTTGTCAGAACTCCAGAAGTGTCCATCTTGCATACTCCGTTGTGGTTGCTCCTTATGGCAAAAGAGCGGCGTCAAAGTTTGACACAATTCGTGGCAGATTGCGCAAAATCACTGAAAATAACCAAAATGGCGGAGATAAGTCCCACAAAGGCGCACATATTACAGAAAAGGTGTCGGAATCATTAATAACCTCCAAAGTGGTATCAACAGTTCACAATTCACCGCCTCTTTTACGTTACTTTTTCCCTCAGATCCATTCAGGGGCCCTTCCTTTAATGACTCAGAGCTTATCTGTGTATGCATTCATGCGTGCTGCTTTATCAGCTAGCAGATTTGACCACAGTTGGAACTGCATGGCTCAAGAAGAAAGGGCCTGTAGGATATTAGTGGATCGCCGTTTGCCACGCCCTACTGTAAAATATCACAGCGACCTTCTAATCATTTTGCGGTAGAAAGTCGTTAATCCATTGACCAAGTCAAACCCTATGGCTTTTCCTGAATAACAAAAATACAAATGACGGTCGTATGGCCGAATTAGGATATCTCCGAGATTGACCTTCCTTATAGGGACTTATGCCCTCGATCACATAAATGCGTACGCGATAATTGTTGACTCGGCCTGGCTTCTCGCTCTGTGTTACCATAGTAAGACACCTTTCTCGCTGTGAGATACTCAAGGGGCTCAATTTTGTGGGTTTGGTAATCCACTGAAGAACTTCAGAGCCAATTAGAAAGCTTAACCTCGATATCAATTGAACCAAGATAATGTGATGATAAGAGAGCTATATACTGTCACTTGAAGCTGAGTATTGTTTCGTGACAACCACTCACGATAGCTTCACAGATGATGGCTCCTTTGAATGAGAGTTTCAACAGCCAAAGAGGGTCATAAGACTTGTGACACGTCCACGTCAGTTCAAGTGTACCACACAGCGTTCAGTGCCCGAAAATATTTTCGATCATCACATTACTCATGACGAATCAACATCTCAGGAAGACCACTACCGGGGGACCCTGCAGTATATCGTGTGAGGCTTTTAAAACTGATAGCGCATATTAGAGGGAGTCTGTGTGCTGCTTCAGCTGTGCCTATTGTCAAGTTGTGGATTATAAGTTAAACCATGAGAAATTATAGGTAATTACAAGCCATAATTTCATGTCCAAGATCCCCACTTGGATATTATTTACAAGTTAGTTTAACCGGTTTGTCTGAATAGCTAACGTAAGTCAGACATTAGAATCTAAGTAATGAAAAGTAGTAACCTCCTGGAACAAGAGACCTTGAAAGAAAAATCTCGAGTGACTCCATTCTCCCCCATAGGATACACTACGTCATCTTCCTCAGAAAAATTGACTTATCAGGATAAATTTGAGCCCGCTACAATATACATTTGGTATATGGTCTACACTAACAAAACGCAATCATAACAATAAATTATATTTTCTGAGCCCATTTCAAGTCTATTTACAAATGTTCATAAGCTCATAATTTAATATCTTAACGACCCAAGTTCAACAACAAACTGTTTGGGTTTGACTTGCTATCATTACCAGCACCGTTACTTGGTAAGTAAGTTACATTACTTGAGTTAGCCAAAGTTTCAGCAATTTCTTTGGAGGCTTCAATTCTTCTGATCAATAATAAACCATCACCGGCTTTTTCCAATGCTCTTGAGATGTGGTTAGCAGCCTCGGATTCACCTTCTGCTCTGATGACACTGGCTTGTCTTTCCTGTTCAGCCTTTTCGACGACGAATTTGGCTCTTTCAGCATCTTGTTGAGCTATTTGCTTTTGCTCAACAGCCTTTGTGAATTCTTTACCAAAAGTCAAATGCGTGATTGATACATCCTCCAATTTAATGTTAAATTCTCCAGCTCTTTCACTCAATTCCTGTCTAATTCTAGCACTAACAACTTCTCTTTGGGTAATCAACTCAGCAGCATCGAATTGAGCAACAATGGATTTCAAGACTTCATTACCAATTGATGGCAACACTCTTTCATCGTAATCAGGACCCAAGTTTTGATAGATGGTTGGTAATCTTTGAACATCAGGTCTATGTAAGACTCTCAAGGTCAAGGAAACCATTTGTAAATCCTTAGTACCAGTGTTTGAGGCAATGTTTCTTGGTCTAGTTCTGACATCAAATATCACAGCTTTTTGTAACCATGGGACTAAGAAATGTGTACCTTCACCGACAACAGATTGTTGAACACCTTGGATTCTATCAAAGATAACAGCTCTTGAACCACCCTTAACATCATACATGGAGTATTGGGCAGCACTGATGGCTAAACCGGCTGGAATAGCGATTTTGGCAAGCAGGTCAGCAGCTTTGGACATTATGATTTAATGAAAGTGATAAACAATTGAGCTTCCGGTAAGGCAGTTGGATCAATTGTATCGTTAAATTCTATAACTTAGTGGCAAGTTCTTAATTTGTCTTTGCTTTTCCGAAATTTGAATTTTGGAAGAAAAAAAAAGTAGTCCCAAACAAGTAGTTTTCGCTTATCACGTGATTGCAAATTAGCATAGTTGGGAGTTGAGGAGTTTTTTACCGATTATAATTTCGCCACTGTAGTATAGTGGTTAGTACACATCGTTGTGGCCGATGAAACCCAGGTTCGATTCCAGGCAGTGGCATTATTTTTTTGTCTTTAATTCTTGTGCTCCAAAAAGAGAGTGTATGCTATATTGAGGGGAGATTCTTTATTTCTATCTAAGTTCTACTTGATTTGAGTCAATGTATTCCGAATTAGCAGACTTTATTTCTCTGATTTATGTAAGTGACGCGCTTTTCTTATCAAAAAAAAAATCCAAAAATCTTTAGTGAGAGAAACTTCCGTGTAAACAAAAACCGGTTGACCCTTATAACTACTCATAAAGTCAGTGCAAGTGAGCGAGAATGGCTACCAAGAGACTTATGCAAGAGTACTCTACCGCCAAAAAAGAGCTTTCTAAAAAGGAGATCTTGAAAGATGGGCAATACCAAAACATTATCTCCTTAGAGCCCCTAGATGACCTATTCAACTGGAAATCCAAGATTCAAGGCCCAAAGAACTCTCCTTTTGAACAAGGCACATGGGAATTGAACATTGTGGTGCCATCAGACTATCCAATTAAACCACCAAAGATCTCCTTTGTCAATAAGATTTGTCATCCTAATGTGAATTTCCAAACTGGTGAGATTTGTCTAGATATCCTACAGGCCCAATGGACTCCTGCTTGGACGTTGCTTTCTACTCTGACTGCTATCTTGCTACTAATACAAGACCCAGAACCAAGCAGTCCCTTGAACGTTGATATCTCTAATCTTTTGAAGAATGGTGATAAGAAGGGTTATGATGGGCTGATCAAATATTACACTCATAAGTATGCCTTGAGCCTTTGAGAGGTGTAAGCGAGAGGTGTAAGCGAGAGGTGTAAGCGAAGAGTGAAGGAGAAGAAGGATACCAAGAAGATGACTTGAGTGTTACAATAGTATATGACGCGTTAATGAATTAGTAAATAAATGGAAAAACTACCTGAATGCAGTGTAAATCCAACCATGAGAATATCCGTGGTGTGTGCTACGTCGCTACAATATCCATTCTTGTAAAACCAAATCAATTTTATTAAACAAACAAACTCAAATATGATATATGAATGTGAAATGAAAACCTATCCTTTCCTTACCCTTAACTCAACGAAATCCTGTGACTTATCTTGACTAATCAATATTGCATCCTTTCCTAGTTCTTAAAAGCCTTGATGAACTCCAATACTTCCTTAGATAGCATCTCTTGCTCCTTCAGCTCCTTTAGACTCTTCTGCCCTAACCTGATTTCATTACCTGGAGAAGGTGGGGCGTTGAATGGGACCAGCTTATCAACGACAAATTGTGGGACATTAGAGAAATCATCAAAGTTTTCAAGTTTGCAAGCCGATGTGTTCCAAGATAGTGGGATTGTTGTTCTTTTGGTGTTCTTTAGAACGGGTCTTCTTATTGGGGCTAAAATTGGTCTATAGCCACCGTATAGCATTTCAAGTTTCAAAGAAGATGTGTCTAGGTATTGAGTGGATGGAACAGTTGGCAGTTGAGTGAATTGCTTAGATGTAAATGATGAGTTGGAGATGGTGGAAGCTTGATCCTTAACACTGATGCACTTTTTGATCTTGGACTTTCTAATAGTCTTGGTCTTAAATCCACCTTCAGCAGCAAGGCTTTGAGCTTCTTGCGCAATAGGAGATTGTGTAGAAGCAGCGGTGGCGGTGCTTGTGCTTGTCTGAGACTCCTGGGCCTCATTGCTCTCTTTGGACTGCGATTCAGGACTTGGGGGCACTGACGAATTGGAGGAATGGAATCTCTTGCTAATCTCCCTACCGGAGGCGGCGGTTCTGAATGTGGATCTGGTGGCGACGCGTAGTGTTTTCAGCATTCTGTGGGGTCTCTGCTGGGAGGTCTCTGTTTATACAAGTAAGCACAGTGTAAGTGTTTGTTTGTGAAGTTTTCTAAGGAAAAGATTGACGAAGAAGAAGGTTGACACCCCTAAAATCGACTAATCATCAAACGATAGAAAACCGTGTGGCGCGGATCGATTTCATTTCTTTTGTCACCTTTTTTTTGTAAAGAGATCTTTTAGATAACGCCACTGGAGAATGTTTGGATGGTTATATCTTTCAAGTATTGATGTATGTGGAATCAAACGTGTATAAAGATTCATATTGCAAAGTTACAGCTTCCTTCTACCGATTTTCATAGTTCTGTGATGTGATTTTACTAGTCAAAACACAGTTGGTATACCCCGGATCCAATCGGAAGAATTGGGCCTGGCCAATTCAAAAAGCAGCCCGGAACTGCAGTCTGACAACATGAAGAATAGTGAAAAGAAGAGGTGAATTAACTAAGTGTCATCCTGTTAATTGGACAACTTTCCCATTCTTTCTATAGTGCTATATTAGGGTGTTTTGAGTTGAGTCACGTGATAAGCTCGGAACTAGGCTTTTTCAGGATGTATTTAACCAGAGGTCACTCTTCAGCAGTAGATTTATATTCACCTGTGATACCTTTGTGCAGTCCCTGATCACTTTTGGAACTCAAAGAGTGTCAGAGAAAGCATTTTAATGTTCTTCTATGCCGACATTCAATTTGTTATGGACCTGATGGTAACTATTACCCTCGGAATCACATTCTCATACAAATTTTGTCTACTAAAAATTGTATGGCACACAATTCACACAACATACATATAGAAAATTGACACAAACAAGTTGCCACTTTATACAGCAGCGTTGCATTGGAGAACTGCTGCTCTTACTCTCATATCCCCATACTAAGCCACTCCCCTCGGTATATTCCAGTTGCGAAACTCAAGTTGGACCTCTCAATTGTCGTCTAAGCTAACCCATCGCATCGGCAGCTTGGCCATCTTCACATTGACTCATTTCCAAGATTCCACCAAAACACAAGAAAAAGGTCAAGTCCTCTCAGAGGACCCTGCCGCCAACTCATGAAGCAGCTGTTAACTCTATTGGGGGCGCAAATCAAGCTGAAAGGGAGGAGGAATTCAACAGAAGATACAACTTACAGGTTGAACGACATCAGCGACATCTCAAAGAGTTTCATCCAGACCCTAACAATCCTGACTATTGCCTATCGCAAGATGGTAAATGTCCTTGCAAGGTGACGTTCAGTACTTCGGAATCAGATGAGATTATCGCTACAGAGACATACACAAAGACTGGTCTTCAAACTCAAGATGATGAGAATCGTGAAGAAGTTTACTCGTTTGACCTACCGACTATCCCCTTCATCTCCCATGCTGATAAGAGACACAAGGCTTTGTCCAAGCTCCTGGGGCTTGCTGATGATGAAGAGTTGCATGAAATATTTATTATAATATCCACTATTGTTGACCCGATGACCCAGCCAATGGAAACAAACACGAGTGTTATTTCTCTGGAGCTGGTATCCAATCTAATCATTGCTCTATGCTACAAGAAGGAGTCAATCACAGCTGATTTTGATCTATCCACCGACTTATTCAAGATTATTGAGAGCTCTTTAGAGCTGCTGAACTGTGATGATGATGTTAAGCTACGAAACTTGAACAATTCTGATTTGAAAGTAGATTGGAGACTTCGATTGAAAGAATGGACACCCCATGGAATTAACGACCAAGATTTAAGATTGATATATATGTTAAATTGTGCATGTATCTACACAATCTACAAACTTTATGAAGCAAATGAAAAAGATCTATGCTTGAATCCCTTCTTGGGTTTCTTCTTGAAGCTTTGGAAAATCTTCACGAATTTGGTATTATTGGGACTTGAAATCGATAGAAGAGTGGAACCAATTGCTGGTCAAACTACGCCAAACACCGTTAAACAAGTTATTAGAGGCTCAAGTGCTATTCGGTACATCCTGGCCTCGATCTTGAATGATGATTTCAACAACAGACTACATGACTATAATCATATCAATGTTTTCGATTTTCTATCACCATATGGAAGGAAGTGTGGATCTGGTGCCTTGTACGCTGACGTAAGGTGGTATGTTGGTGCTATGCTTGCCCTTGGCTCGGAGTTGAACGAAGTCGTCGAAACTTTGGTTGATTTGGAGCCTAATGATAGATATGATGAAGATGTTCGATACATGTTTGACTACGAGTATGATGATCACCACCACGATTTGATCTATCCTGAAGAGTATGATGAAAATGGTATCCCATTGAGAAACGAACCAATAATTTATGAAGATGAAGATGGTCATTTCCATAGAGTCATGCCAAAGAGATGTAATTGTATTTTCTTCGATGAAGAAATTGATGAACCTGAGAATGAATTAGCTGGAAATGAAGAAATAATGACCGAAGGTGATGATAATGACTTCAATGATATCCCACATGCCGTTAGATCAACTGAAGATGACATTGATTTTGATGATTTGGGTAGAGATTGGAGAGATATCCCAAGGGAAGGTAATATCTTTTTCAACTCCCAAGTTACATTGGATGAAGATAACTGTTACAATTGGTTTGAACTATCGGAAATCTTTGACAAGATGACTAATGAACCCATTCCTAAAGAAGAATCACAAAAGGCCATATTCACGATTGCTAGAGCTGTCAAGTTAGAATTTGAGCAAGAGATTGAAAACGAGATCACACCTGGAAAAGGCTCTCCAGTTGCAACTGAAGTAACTGATGTTGTTACCCCAGATAAAATTTACATGAAGTGGAGTTGTGATGTCATCTTTGAACAGATACTTGCTTTGAACCCAGATTCCGCTTATGCTATGCTTGATGAGATGTTCATGGCCAACGGTTACAGAAGGGTTCTTATCTGGTTCATTACTCATTTGGCATTATCTTTTAGCTTGATGAATTACATCTATGAACTTATCACCGGATTGAGAGGTGAAGGCACTAAAGGGAGAAAATCCAAGTTCATCTTTTCAAGGCAAGGTCCGTTAGTTTTATCTGAAGTTGAAAAACAAATGTTATTACATGAATTTTTAAATAACTGCTTGGTGTTCATTTCTAAGAATTATGAGGATTTCCAACAAAATGAAGAAGAAGAAAGTAGGCTTGCTTCAAATTCTGCAAACTTTGAAAAATGTGTCAAGATCATCAAATTGATCTGTCTGATGGTGAATAAGTTGATGGATAAAGACATGATTGACATTGAAGAATATAAAGTTGAGCTGACAAGTTTATTGATCAATTGGATTGGAACTATTCCTGAAGCTAAGGCTTTATTCTTTGAGATCAACAATACGAAAGATGTTGAATCCATTGAGCACTTTAAATCCATGATGGAGGCAGAGATCCCTTCGCCTACGAAAAGAGACAGACCACAACCACATGTTCAATCTCAAGCTCAAGTACCACAGTTACAGAGGGCTGAGAAGAAAGAGAGAAAGTTTAACCATCATTTGAAAGTTTCTTTGAATAACGTTGTGAAGAAGTTAGACTCAGGTACATTATTACTCAAGATCTTCTTTGAATCCATAAGTAATGGTAATTCTGAAAAAGCTGATAAAAGTGATGATTTGATTGGATTCCCTTCGATGCCAGTTGCTGTTCCATCAACAAGGGTCAACTACATCCCTGGTAAGATAAATCCATTAAAACTTGATGAAGAATATGAACACGATAAGATTGAACAATCCATTAGATAGAGATTAAGAATACAAGCCATGGTGTTTTAGCAATGAAATAGTCATAGTATTGAACATTAAACCGTATTTGGGTGGCCTTTTCAAAAAAAGGCCATGAGAAATGAATTCGTTGAATAAGTCGTTAAGGGTAAATTATCTAAAGTAGGTGCGTTTTATGCAGATTTTTGACACTTCTATCAAATAGGTTCATAGAAATGGAATGTCCTTTCTTCTCTTTGACAAGATGGAAACATGAGAATAATAGTAAACAGCAACAGTGGCAGCATAAATCACGATGAAAAGCATCTTGAACCTCTAGCAAGCTTTCAGTTGTTATCACACTGAAACATGGACAAATTGTATTGAACCATGGGGATATCTCAAGGGTTTAAATATTTTCATTTGATGAGTGATTTTTAGTGTTATGCATGTAATTAACCGATTTTTCCTTATAAATGATGCACGTTATACCATCTATTACAGTTGTTGCTAAAAGAGATTAGACAGTTGCCTAATATTCAGTATGTATAACTCAGCATGTATTAACTGTCAGCTCAAGTGCCTGAGAAGAATTGAAATGGTTTGATTGTAAAGTGTCTTCGAGTGTCTTTAATCTCTATGTTTCTTCTTTGGTATAATATCCTACAACAAAGACCCAGGCTCCTCATAGTGTGAATTAAAAACTATACATCGGCATTCTTTCCCGTCAAACGCTCATACAGTATACTCTCGTACACTACACTTCGGTCCACACTCAGGGATAGCAACAACATAATCAAATCTTCCATGCTTTTCCACCATTCCCGATCTTAGCGATAACTGGAAAATTCAACCTTTCGATACCAAGTCGAATTCCGAGCGGTTTTGCGAATTCAAATAACTACTTCATTCCCCGGTCCTCGTAGAATACAATGTCAATGGGGTGTACAGGTATACTCGCCTGTGTTAGTAGACTATCTTCTGTCACATTTAGTCAGTTATATCCGGTTAATTCCGCTGACACAAAAAGACATAATTCTCGCAAAGATTCATCATGTACCTTGCTGCAACAGGCTCCAATTGTGTCAACTTGAACAATGAAGAAGTGTTCAGGGTCTTTGGATCTTTGGTATAGACTAATTACTTATACTACAGTGCAAGTAATCCCCTGGTAGAAGTGATGTTTATTTCTATATCATAAGAGGACTAGCACTATTCAGTAAACGAATGGGAAGGTGCTCAACTTCGGCAAAATGGAACAACAAAGTCGTATTTTGTCAGTTCTAAGTCATGTGTCATGGAGGGATAAGGTCATAGCATTAAATATTAAGTGTATGTTTCTTGTCATTATTGTTAAGGTTAGTGGTATAAAATAGCATTTCTGTGTGATGATTTGTTTCAAGGTTTGTCATTCAAATAGCTGGAGATGGTGGATGGTGTGTTGCTGTCCGATCCTTTGAAGAAACAGTAGGAGTCTAGGAGTTCTTGATAGGACTTGGAATTGATCTGTGGCTTCATCCTTTGGGATGGGTTGTAATTGGTGTTATGTGTTGATAAATTGTTAGTTCTTGGCTCTGTTGTGGCAGCCCTTACGAAGTTATCCTCATCGGATAACAGGCTCATCTTGTTGGCTGATCTTGCCAAATTGTTAACAGTGATTGTTTCATCATTAGCTTGAGAAGAACTTGGTGGTGTAGATAAATCTGTGAAATTGTTCAAATCTTTGAGAAGAGGAGTTATCAGTGGATCTTCTTCAATATCTTCATTATTTGGATGAACACCATTCTTCAAGACTCTTGGTGTCTCTGGTGATTTGATATTGCTAGGATCATAGTTGTTGAAATAGGAGTCCGTGATCGGTCTCAATGTGTTATAAGTTGAACCAGGTACAGAATGGGTTTGAGTCATTGGTGACATAGGATAGTTTTCCTGATGGTATTGTAGTCCAAAATCATCGGAATGATGGTCCTGACTGAAGTAATCGTTAAGTATAAATTTAGACCTCTTTGTGTAATATTGACTTCTTCTTGATCTTGTCAACAATAGTTCATAGTTCTTAAAATCATTGTTATCCCAAACCTCATGATGTTCGTATCTATATCTAATACAGAACAAAATCTTAATATTGTCTTGGTTCAAAAATTTGAAATTGCTCAAGGGGATTTTAAACTTGAATCTATCATAATTGGCACGTTTCAATATTCTTGTTGAACCTTCATTGTCAAATCGAGCCTCAATTTCAATGACAGTTCTCCAATTGTCAAAACTGTATCTAACATGGATCTTCTTTTCAAACGATAAATTTTTCACAGCAATCAACCCAACCAGGGCATTATCAGCTTTATCTTCATTCTCATCGTCCAATGTCAATCTCTCTAAGAATATCTTGGATTTTTCATGGAACTTATCATTGTATTTGATCTTGGTAAAATTCACATTTTGTAAATCCCACATAACCTCATCATCTTCATCGCCATCAATGTTATCACTCATATCATCATCATCATAAATATCATCAATACTGTCATAATCTGAATTGAGATTCCCGTCATTACCAAATTGATTGAATTCAAATTTGGCACCAGCGCCAATCTTGGATTTACTCCATCTTCTCAACTTGGTGGATTTTAACAAAGGTGAATTGGACGCAGATACAGCATTTGGTTTTTCCTTTTCGTTGAAATAACGAACATCAACATCCTGGCCAAAATGAACGTTTTTAAACGTTGGTGTAGTAGGCATAGATTTGGAGACATTGTCCATTAAAGAGTTCAACTTCAATGAAGATTTCACCAATTCACCTGATTTCTTTCTGATAAGTTTTGGTGAAAAGGATGAAGACACACTTGGATCACTCCCGAGAGAATCGGATTCGGGCAGTGTGCTTGGAACTGAGTGTCTTTTCTTGTTCAAGAAGGATAATGATAGGGTCATTGGTTGGGAACTGTCATCATGGCCACCAACCACGGTGCCATTGGAGATGTTAAGAAGGCCCGAGCTAGATTTATGGATCTTTGGACTTGACCTCAATGGTGAAAGTGGCGATTCAGCCTTTGGACTGAGCACACTGATGGAAGAAGTTGAATCATCACCGTCCTTTCTCGCTGTCACAAACACCATCTTCTTCTAACCAGGAACAACCGTATACGTATTATATCAAGCAGCAACCAAAGAGCCGTCAAGGCAGTAAAAAGTGGGAATGAAGAGTCTGAGTATATGCAGGGATAAAGCTCTGTGGCACACACTACTAGTCAGCAGTAATGATAAGTTGTAGATGGCAGGGAGGCAACAAAAACGCCAACGGGGGGTCCCCTGAGCCAGACGCCTTAGAAAGAAGCAAGTGGAACGGGATCACAGAAACCGCTGGAACCGTGAAGACGCAGCGCCAAAATATGAACAGAGACTCGGAAAAGACCTCAAAGCGTTCTGAGTACCAGGAAGAGCGCCAACAGAGAGAACAGCTGGACAGAAGGGATGAGGATTGTTGATGGGAGAAGTACTGTAAGTGGCATTTTCCACTTTTAATTCTCACTTTATTTTTGACAGGGCCCCTGCCTGGATTTGTGCTGCCCGCGTCCCTGCCCGCGTCCCTGCCTAAATTTCTGCCTGGCCCCTCCTTCCAGCAGGGCTATGATAAATTATTCAGGACACCCATCCTTCCCATCAACTGATGCACACAACTTTAGTGGGTCTCGTATTGGAAGATGGCGATCGCTGGTGAGAACTGTTGGCCTCCTCCTGCTCCTGCTGTACATTTTGATTATCCCTCCCCAGCACGCACACACAGATCACCCTTAGCGTTCATGACTTTCACATTTCCTGTCTCGGGAGACAATGCTCAACTGGAACCAGCGCCAATACTATAACAAAAAAACAAAACACACAACCACA